>CM028130.1:278165000-278212500 GCA_016271365.2 Neoceratodus forsteri | reverse complement strand
GCCGGTGGGGAGGGGGGTCCACTGGACCACCAGGGATATAGGATTTCATTTTTCATTTACTTAAGCCCGCGATTGGGCAGACAGCGGTCCACTGGACAACCAGGGATATAGGATTTTGTTTTTAATATACTTAAGCCCGCGATCGGGCAGACAGCGGTCCACTGGACCACCAGGGATACAGGATTTTGTTTTATTTTTAACTGATGCCCGCGATCGGACATGGGGGGGGGGTGTCACCTCAGAGGTGCAGTCGGAGCTCGGGTGGCCAGCCACACGTGGCAGCTGCCGTGTTGCGCCCTGCATATGGCAGCTCACCTGTGTGTGGCCAGCCCTTTTCCTTTTTTTTGCTCAACTTTTGTGCGGCATTAAGGTAATAATGCATGGCTCAGCACATCCCGGCTGAAATATCAGGCTGTGCAGAGTATGCATGGGGCACCCCCACCCCCACCTGCGCATACATTACTGATGCGCTCCGCATCGGGATTTGTGCCAGGCACAATTTCCGTTTGAATATCATGCCGGAGTGCATTAGTGGGTTGCGCATGGCGCAACACTGTTGTGCCATGTGCAACCTTTTTGAATATCTGGCCCACTGTAGATAACATCAGATTTGGAAAATGGACTTTTAATGACCCAGTTATGCAAGCTATATACAGAATGTATGTTTTAAATGACTGTGGTTTTCAAATGGAAGACATTATCAATGACTACCTAAGTGGTAGTGTAACTACCAGTCCCCTAGGGTTACTAGAATCCTGTCAGTATTATTGTTAGGAAGGTAGCAGTCAGCTGGTAGAGAGCTCATTAAGGGCTCCTTACATAATGACATCACTGTTTACTCAGCTAGCCTGAGGGAAGAATGATTAGGTCATTCAGAACTCTCAAAGCAGCATAAGCCACACTCTATGGACAGCTGCTCTGGGGAGCTTAGAATGCTCAGTCTGTAGTTGTCAGTTGTTCAGTGAGGAGGTGGGCTCTGAGGAGGGGGCCCAGGATTTCTCACCCTAGTGGAGTGAAATTTCCAGCTTCCAATGAAGAGGTGGAGACCAGTGCCCCAGGAGGATTTCCTGGTTTTTACTCCTAGTGAAGTGGAAGGAACTGCTTGTTCTCAGTGGACTCAAGGGGCAATCCCCTGAATGTTCTGTGGTGTTTTCAGCTGCCTTGGATAGGACCTGAAAGAGACTGTTTGATCGGCTACCCAGGAGAGTGCCTTTCTTTTGTTATTCCATGCCCTGTGGACAGGACCACCTCTGTGAGTACTGTTCTAGCAGACCAGATCTACACATTTTAAGGGGATTCGATAGTCTGGGGGATATGTGCCCATAGATAAGGCTGGATCACACCTGTCAGTGCCCCTAGTTTCACCCAAGTGAGTGAAGTACTTTTAAACTGTTCACCCAGGTGAGAGCAGTTTTGTATTTTGGTTACTCCAGTGAGTAATGAAGTAAAGTGTGGGACCTCTAGCATTTCAGTGGGGAATGGGGGTTTCAGTGGTGTAACCCTGAAGAATGGCAGAGACTGTCAGCTGGGGCCAAGGGTGGGAGGAACACCATCTAAGTGCTTACAAAGCAGGGATTCCTGGATTGTAAAGGGCACAATTTTTACCTGAGCAGGGGCCAAGCTACAGGTTGAGGTGTGTGACTGAGTTTCACTTATGTACACATATGTTCGAGGAAGAGTTCTGAGTGTGTGGCTTAGATTCACTAAATGACACTCATGGGAGGAAAATGTTCATGGCCAGGTGTCCACTAATGTACTTTTTGGGAATTTGGGAAGAAGATTGTTCTGTTGTGTGTTCATGAACTGTACTGCATGCAAGGAGAGTTCGTGAAATGTACCTGTCCAGCCTAGAGAGTTGGTGAGACTCCATCTGGACTACTGCATACAGTTCTGGAGACCCCATCTCCACAAGGACAGAGACAGGATGGAGGCAGTTCAGAGGAGGGCAACTAAAATGGTGCAGGGTCTGCAAGAGAAGCCACATGAGGAGAGACTAAAGGAGCTTGATATGTATACCCTTGAGGAAAGAAGGGAGAGGGGGGACGTGATAGAAACTTTTAAGTAGCTCAGTGGAATCAAGAATGTCCAAGAGGTTAGCATCTTTCAGAAAAAGAGATGTGCAAGCACAAGGGGGCACAATTTGAAGATAGAGGGCAGATGGCTCAGGGGCAATGTGAGGAAGTATTTTTTCACAGAGAGGGTGGTGGACACATGGAACAGCCTTCCTGAGGAGGTTGTGGGGTCTAAAACTGTGGGGGAATTCAAGAATGCATGGGACAGACATAAGGCAATTCTTGTGGTGGTAGTAAGAAATAGGCTGTTGGTTAACTAGGATCTGCAGCTTATCCAGTAGGTAGAGAAATTGGGCAGACTAGGTGGGCCAAGCAGTCCTTATCTGCCATCAGAGTTTGTTTCCATGTAGACTGACCCTTGGGGGTTCACTTCTGCTACCTCCAGGCTCAGTAGTAAAAACGGCCTGGTTAATTGCTGCACAATGATGACTGCCATAATTTTTCTGCTCTCCATACTATTACTTTCTGGGGATATTCAGTCTAACCCAGGGCCATCAGCCTCCTGGCTCCCTAAGTGTAAAGCAGACTGTGGCCTGAGGATTGCTACCATGAATATCTGCAGCATACTCCCCAGGTTTGCACAGTTCCAAGTCTGGACTCAGATGCACAACCCCCATATCATTTGCTTGACTGAGACCTGGCTCACCCCTTAAGTCAAAGATAACTCAATAGCCTTGCAGGGTTATGTGATGTTCAGGCTGGATAGAGTAAGAAACCGGGATGGGGGTGTCCTAATCTATCTTAGGGAAACCTTACAGTGGAGTGTGCTACTTATCTCAATCACCAAGGCTGAGTATGAGTTGCTAGCCATAAAGCTCCTCATTGGAAGGCAGGACAAGGTACTCACCATTACCTCCGTCTATCTCCCAGCTACCAAGGCAAAGTCAGGGCTCAGCTTGGTCCTGGAAGCAATCTCCAAGTTGAAGAGGAGTTCAGAAATCATCATTACTGGTGACTTTAACCTTAACTGGCACAGTAAGGATACTGACCCACAAAAGGATCAGGTATCAGATATGTACCTAACCCAGATTGTAACAGAGAACATGAGTCTGAATCGGAGGACTTGTAAAGGCACGCTTCTGGACTGGCTCCTCTCTAACAACCCATCCAGGATAAAGAACGTTTCTGTGCTGTCTTAATGTCTCAGCGATCTCTCACCAGTCACCTGTCTTTGGGTACATAAGGACAAAAAAAGCTCCTTCCATCACCAATCCAAAGCTGGGTCCTTAAGGGTGGCTACGCCTGTGCCTTCAAAGCAGCCATATCCCTTGTTGGCTGGTCCCTCTTGGACAATTTTCAAGATATAGATCGGGCACTTCAATACTTCTCTGATAGGTTCAATAGTATCTGCAACATTTTTGCCCCACTAAGGAGAAGGAATATCAGGGGATCTATCAATGGGTGGATCACAAAGAAACATAGGAATTGTCGGCAGATAAGGACCGCTATGCTCATCCAGTCTGCCCATAGGCCCTATACATTGTATGAGGCCACTGATCCTATGTGATCAATGGCTTGTCATCACTCCCTCCCCTCTCAGGCTTCCCTTGTGCCTGTGCCAAGCATACTTAAACCCATTGTGCTTGCTCCCACTACCTCCTGTGGCAGACTATTCCATGTGTCGACTACCCTTTCTGTGTAGAAAAACGTCCTCACATTACCTCTTAATCTACCCCCTCCGATTTCATATTGTGCCCTCTTGTTCTAGTACTTCTATATTGGAAAAGCTCCCCCACCTGCATCTTGTTTATGCCCTTAAGGTACTTGAAAGTTTCAATCATATCCCCCTCATGTCTCCTCTCCTCCAGTTAGTACTGTACATATTGAGGTCCCTTAGTCTCTCCTCATATGTTTTGTGGTGTAAGCCCTGCACCATCTTTGTTGCCCTTCTCTGGATAGTCTCCATCTTATCTATGTCCTTGCACAGGTGTGGTCTCCAGAACTGCACGCAGTACTCCAGGTGAGGTCTTACCAATGTTTTATACAATGGCATCACCACCTTCTGCCTCCTGCTAATGATACCTCTGCCTATGTGCCCCAGCTTACTACTGGCCCTCACTGCTGCCTTTATGCTTTGATACCTTAAAGAGCCCCTGACACCATTAGAGAAAGTTGGAAAACATTTTAGATTTAGACAGTTCAGTTTATATTTCATGTATTTTCTATAATTATTTACCTTTTTTCTTTGTTATCAAGGACAGTTGTATGAAAGAGGTGTACCGTCCCTTAAACTTAATCTACTCTTTCCACTGTCCTACATATGACATCATAATCCAGACTGCACCTGGAAACGAGCTTCTGATCATGGTGCTTTCCACAGTTAGTTACTTTTAAATAAATAAAATAAGTAATCCCCGTTTATGGCATCATAATTATCCCCACAGCAACAGACTGTGATGTCAAAAACATAACTGTGATGTCATATGTAGGTAAGTAGCCAGAACAGGTAGGGCAGTGCTCCTGTTTACATGCAAATGTCCTTAATAATGAAGAAGAATGAGAAATACAGAAACAATATGAAAATATAAGTTTACCTGTGCAAAACATTACTTTTTCACAAAGTTGTCACAATGGTGTCAGGGACTCTTTAAGGTAATCAGAGATGATAACCCCTAGGTCCCTTTCCTTCTTGGTGACAGTCAGCTCCTCTCCCCCAACCCGTAGCTCTCCCCAGGGTTCCCTCTACCCAGGTGCATTATTTTGCATTTCTTTACATTAATCCTCAGTTGCCACATCTCTGACCATCTTTCAAGCTTCTCCAGGTCCCTCTTAATATTCTGCACCCCTTCTGGAGTATTCACCCTGTTGCAGATCTTGGTGTCGTCTGAAAACAGGCAGACCTTTTCTTCCAGCCCCTCTGCAATGTCACTAATGAAAACATTGAACAGGACTGGTTCTAGTACTGATTCCTGAGGTACCCCACTGGTCACCCCCTCTCCCCAGACTGTACCCCATTTACCACCACCCTCTGTCTCCTGTCTGCTAACCAGTTCCTAACCCTGTTCATCACCTTGTCTCCCATGCCCAGACTACTCAACTTGTTAATCAGCCTTCTATGTGGGACAGTGTTGAAAGCTTTGCTGAAATCCAGGTAGGTGACATCTACTGCCCCACCCTGATTAAGTTCCCTTGTCACCCAATCAAACAAACTATTAGATTCATTTGACATGACCTTCCTGCTGTGAATCCATGTTGCCTCAGATCCTGCGCACCACTGGATTCCAAATGTGTCACTATCCTTTCTTTCAGCAGTGTCTCCATGATCTTTCCCACCACTGAGGTGAGGCTGACTGTCCTGTAGTTCCCCGCCTCCTCCCTATTGACACTTTTGTGCAGTGGGACTACATGTGCTCTCCTTCAGTCCTCTGGAATGACACCCATGTTGAGTGACTCTGTGAACAGGGCCGCCAGAGGTACTGCTAGTTCCTTTTGTGGCTCCTTTAATATCCTTGGGTGGATGCCCTCTGGCCCCATGGCATTATCCACCTTCAGTTTTGTGAGTTCTTCCAGAACTCTCTCCACTGTGAGTGGACTGGTGTTCACTTCTCTCCCCCCCCCCCATTGCCTCTGCACCCCAACTGTGGTCCTTGATCTGCCCCTCCTTAGTGAATACTGAGCATAATTATTTGTTCGGTATTTCTGCTTTGTCCAGATCCTCCTCCTTACACTCTCCTCCCTCCCTTTGAGTCTCACAATCCCCCCGTTTTTCTTCTTTCACTAATGTACCTATAAAATGCCTTGTCCCCTTTGTTTACAGACTGTGCTAAGCTCTCTGTCTGCGCTTTGCCCTACTAGCAGACTTCCCTGCTTCCTTAGACATTCAAGGTACACCTTCCTGTCTTCCTCCTTTGCCCTTATATTTCCTGAAACTCTGCTTTTAGCCCTGACTTGTCCTCACCTCTTTGGAGAACCATAGTGGTTCCTTCTTCTTTCCTTTGGTCACTATCCTAACACACTGGTTTGTTATACCCACTATGGCTCCTTTCAGTTTCTTCCACTGTTTTTCCACCCCCTCTACTATCTCTCCCTTCCCCAGGACTACTTGTATACATCTACCCATTTCAGTGAAATCTGCCCTCCTGAAATCTAATACTGTTGCCCTTGTATGGCTTGATTGAGTCCATGTCTCCATGCTGAACCACACCATGTGGTGGTCACTGGACCTCAGCTGTCCTTCCACCTGTATTTCTTTGACTCTGTACCCATTGGTCCATACCAGGTCCAGAACTGACTTGTCCCTCATTGGCTCATGCACCAGCTGCCTGAATCCAACCCTCTGCAGGGATTCTAGGATGGCTGTGCTTCTGGCTGAAACAGCCATCTGGGTGGCCCAGTCCACATCCGGCATATTGAAATCCCCCAGTAGCAGAATTTTGCCCTTAGTTGCCATGTCGCGTATGTTCTCCACTAGTTCCCTGTCTACTTTCTCCCTCTGTGCTGGAGGTCTGTAGATCACTCCAGTGCGTATCACAGTTCCATTCTCTGGCTCCAGGGTGACCCACATTACCTTGGCTTCCCCCTGTCTTCCCTGAACTTCTGTAGCCTTTATACCATCTCTTATGCACAGGGTCACTTCACCCTTTTTACCTTCCCTGTCCCTCCTGAACAATGTATAGCCTGGTACATTGACTTCTTAGCCATGATTTGCAGAGTACCATGTCTCTGTTATTGCTGCTGTGTCAAGGTCTTTATCTGCCAACAGGACCTCCAGTTCTGGAACCTTATTTCCTAGGCTATGGGCATTTGTTAGCATGACCTTCCATGTTTTACAGTCTGCCCTCCCTCTGCTCTTGTTCTTCCTATCCAGCATCTTCCCCCCACCCCAGTTTCTTTTCCTATGTGCTTCTGCCGCCCCTACATTATTCATTATACATTCTTCAGCTGCCTGCCCCTCCCTATTTTTGCTGTTCCCATAGTCGACTTATGTTAATGCCTGTTCTGATGGGGGGGTGTTCCTAAGCCTCCTGGCTCCCCCCACCCCGTGACCAGTTTAAATGCTCACAGCGGAAGCATTTAAACTTCTCACAAAGGACCAAGGTCCCCTTCTTGGACAGATGCAGGCCATCGTCCTTCGTAAGTTACCTTTTGGACCTGATGAAGGAAAGAGACAATCTTTGGAGTAAGGCCAGACTCTCTGGAAAACACAGATTATCAGAACTACCGGACTGCTCGGAACAAATGTACTAACATCATTGGGCCTCCCACCCTGGATCCACATACCATTGCGGAATTCTTTAACTCCACTTTCTCTGATCTCGGCTCTGTCCTCCCATCTGACTACATTAACCATGCTGAATTACCACTGCCATGCCCTAGGGAAGGTTATAGCCACCCTAACTTCTACTTTAAAAGAGTGATGCTCAAGGAAGCCAGAACCTACATACTTAAGGTATTAGGCAAAACAAGGATTGGCAGTGACAACATTGATATGAAGCTGGTGACTATAGTGCTGGAAGAGCTCTTGGTATCCATTACCAAGCTGTTTAACAAATCGCTTTCCCTAGCTAAATTTCCATCTAAATGGAAGCTTGCAATGGTCACTCCTGTGCTGACAAGTGGTGACCGTACCAGCACTGCCAATTACAGACCGATATCCATCCTTGCTCCTCTCTTGAAAGCCCTTAAGAGGATAGTAGCTGATCAAATAGCAGAGTACCTTCATAAATATGATCTCCAGTGCCCGCAACAGCATGGATTTCGTAAGTGCCACAGTACAGCTACAGCTTTAGTTGAGTTCTCCGACTATGTTCACAAGGTAGTGGATTGTGTCAAATTAGTGGGATCTATCTTTACAGATCTTACTAAAGCCTTTGACACAGTCAGTCAACCATCCCATCCTGCTAAAGAAACTGATCAACCTGGGGTTTTTCTCTGAAGCAGTCCTCTGGTTCAAGGACTACCTATCCCAAGGGTCACAGAGTGTAAAAATTGGAACAACAACCTCTTCCCCTAGGGAAATTGCACTCTGAGTTCCCAGGGATCCATCTTACATACGAACATATGAAATTTGCCAGCAGATAAAGGCCTAGAGGTCTATCAAGTCTGCTCGAATGTGCAGCTAGCACCCCTTATTCTGCAGCTGCCCTTCCCTTCCACCCTTCCCCTTCATTAACCCTCCCCCTTGTCCTGTCCCATCCTCGTTTGAAGCAGTCCACTGTTCTACTGCGTACCACTTCAGCACATAACGCATTCCACCCAGCCACCACCCTCTCTGTAAAAAAAGTATCTCCTCATCTCCCTCCTGAACCTTCCTTGCTCCAGTCTCATATCATGGCCCCTGGTGGCCCTCCCCTCCCTTACTTTGAACAGCCCCTCTGTACCCATCTTGTTTATTCCTTTCCTTTCATGTATTTAAAGGTTTCAATCATGTCACCCCTGTCTCTCCTCTCCTCCAGTGAGTACATGTTCAACTCCTTCAACCTCCTCTTGTATGATCAGTCCCCCAGCCCCTTGATCATCTTTGTCGCTCTGCGCTGCACCCTCCAGTAACTATCAATGTCCCTGTTCAGTTATCGACGCCAGTACTGCATGCAGTACCCAGGTGTGGTCTATCCAATGACCCATACAGTGGCAGAATCACCTCCTACCTCCCGAGGATATACCCTGCAATACAACCCAGCATTTTGTTGGCCTTTGCAGCTGCCTTCCTACATTGTGTGAGTTGTTCATTGACCCTGTAATGAGCACACCCAGATCCTTCTCCTCCTCTGTTTGGGCTAGCTGCACTCCCCCTAGCTGGTAACTCCTCCTTGGGTTCTTCATCCCAAAATGCAGCACCTTGCACTTTTTGGCATTAAAGCCCAGTTGCCAGGTGTCTGACCAGGTTTCAAGCTTTGCCAGATCATTCTGTAACCCCTGCCATCCCCCTAGGTCATCCACCACCACGCCTACCTTGATATCATCAGCAAACAGACTGATCTTGCTCTTGATGTCCCATGATATGTCTGCAATGAATATCCCAAACACTGGTCCCAGCACTGGAGCCCTGTGGAACACCGCCGTCACTGCCTTGGGTGAGAGCTCCCACCCACCACCACCCTCTGTTGCCTTCCCTGCAGCCAGTTTCCTACCCATCTCACCAGCTTTGCACCCGCCCTGTGCCTACTAACTCTCTTCCCAGCCTTCCATGTGGCACTGAGTCGAATGCCTTACTGAAGTCCAGATACAGGACATCCACTGCATGGCCCCTGTCCAGTTGCCTAGTTACCCAGTCATAGAACTCGACCAGGTTGGTTTGGAAGGATCTCTCCTTTTCAGTTTGTTCTTAAATGACCCCCTGAACGCCTGCAAGACCAAAATTATCTTGTATGCTGATGATGCAGTGATCTTGAGTAGTAGCACTCAGCCAGATCACCTGCAAAAAGAGCTGCAAGCAACCTTCTCCTCCATTGAGGACTGGTTCAGCACACAGAAATTACTTCTTAACTACAAGAAGACAAAAACCATGCTGATTTCCAGATTCCACCATAACAAATCGTCCCCAGCATTGTTCATTACTAACAATAAGGCCGTCCCCCTTGAGCAGGTACAAACCTTCAAGTACCTTGAGGTCACCTTTGTTGATGCACTCTCCTTCATACCACACATAGACCAAGTTGTAAAAATGGTAAACTCAAAGCTCGGTGTTTTATATAGACACAGACAATATCTTACGCCTGCTGATCTGCAGCTGACTGTATCTTCCTCCATCCTGTCAGTCATAGACTATGGCCTGGTAGTTTATGGGACGGCATCTGACACTGCACTTAAGCGAGTATTGACGGCCCTTAATAAGACCTGTAGACTCATGCTTGGAGCTGACAGCCTAGTTCACCCCTGCTCACTCTATGAGCAAACTGGGTGGCTCAGTCTCAGCAATAGAATAAAATACCAAATGTGCCTCCTGGGAAAGAAAGCATTGCTAAGAAAGTCTACCCCTAGCCTCCTGGAGATGCTCTCAGTTCACTGCTCTAGCCACCAGACTCGAGGTATGACAAGGTGCTTGTTGGCTATCCCCTTCAGGAAAACAACATTAGGTCAACGCTTCTTTGTGTACAGAGCTCCCCTTTGGCTTAATGAATTCCCTGCACAAATATTCTGCAACAACTCCCTCCCCGCCTTCAAGACTGAGGTGAAGCGGCATCTCTCCAAGGCAGAAGCATGCAACTGCAGGTAGTCCTTGGCTGCTGTCAGTATGCATATATAGCATACAGACCCCACCCCCAGTCTACCACCTAAATTACTCCTACACTGTAGTTTGCGATGAAATGGGCCCTCAATCTTATTTCTTGCACCTCTCTCCTGCCCCGTTTCTCTCCCCTTCATCAGTTAGTTCCCACCTTGGCCCCTCTTCCTCATCTCCTCCTCCCTGTTCTCCAGCTCCCCTAATTCCTGCACCTCTTCCCTGCTACCCTACTCTCCCTTTCACCAGGTGACCCAAGTTGGCCCCTCTTCCTCATCTCCTCCCCCGTTTCTCCAGCTCCCCTGATCTTACCTACACTTTCCCTAGTCTGGTTAATGCCACCCCTTCTTCCTCCTCCTCCTCACTTTGTATGTTTGACTAAGACTGTCCTCCAGGCTGCTGCTCCCTTACTGCACTGCCCTTCCTGTACCCTTTCCTTCAGTGAATGCATATAGCTGTTCTGGATCACCAATTTCCTTATAAATAACTTGCTCAGGTACCTTATTATTTATCCACTGTTAGTACCTACATGTGTTTTTTTTTTTTTCTCTGTGAAACCTGTTACTGATCTTGTAAAATTTTAGTAGCTCTTACTGTTTTAATGATTATTCAGTTCCTGTATTTTTTGTATATTGTCTCCTGACGTGGAACCTTTGTAAAAGAGCTGTTGCTCAAAGGTTTTTTCCAAACAAATGAAATAAATAAATACATAAAATGTTACATCTGTTGAATAAAGCCATACTGCACAACCCCAGTCACTGTTATGGATATTCCGCTTATTGCTTCTGGATGTGTGGATTTACTGGGACCCCCTCAGCAGGTTAGATCTAGCATATGCCTAGCTGCCTCCAACCAGGACCTGGGTTGTGTTATTTACACAAGGTTCATGTTGTTTTGTTTCTGTACCCCAACCCCTATCTTCCTCTAGATATTGAGCTAGGTATGCATCCTAATGTCAAATGTGGTATCTACCCTTTTTTAAAGTAAAATGGTATGCCAGTATGTGGGTACCAGTGTTTCCAGATTTTAATGAGGGTGTGCTCACTAGTTAAAAAAGTGGCCTGGGAGTTTCAGTAGTTTATGAAAAGTTACTGATCCCAGGTTTGACCTACACTTCCCCAACACTACCACCTAGTAGTAGATATTTTGCTATTGGTGCCAAGACTGCAATATCACTACAGAGTCAGGATTTTCATGGCAATATGTAGCAGCTCAGTGTGTAAAGTCACTGAAAGCTACCCCCTCGAGTTTTTCTGAGGAAGTCGTTATAATATTTTGCTTTGCAAGCAAATGCAGCAAAACTGTAGCGCTGCAGTATAAGTTTTTATTTACCCTGCAGTTCTGAGGATTCTGTATCACTGCAGCAGTTTCTAACAATGAACTCTGACTGAGACACTGTGCTGACCACTCTTTTGAAAATTCCAGTTAGTAAGCAGAACAAAAAAGAATGCCAGCCAGATGGGTGACAGGGATTTTATGTAAAATGACTAAACTGATTTAAAATGAATTTCTAGTTTTTAACAAGAAAATGTCCTTGCTAGACAAGCAATTCAAATGCTTTTATAATACACCAAAAACAGGCTTCAATAATATACAGAGATGAACTTTGTCAGCTATGTTTTGCACAAGTAATGTTTTTCTAATCTTAGATTGAGGGAGCACTCCTGGCCAATCAGAGCACTCCTTTCAGCTGCGTATGAGACGCTTTATCCTGTGAAGAGTGTCTCACGGGCAGCTGCCCTGGAAATGGCATGTTTGGGGCAAGTGTCTTAAAATGTTAATATATTATTGATCAGTCTTGATCAATAATATATTAATTAATGGGTCACATTTTTTCCCATTGCAAAATCTGTATATTAAATGCTGTAATACACATGTGTGTATTATGGCATATTTTTAATACATGGCATATTTCAATGGAAAAATACATGAGCCATACTGTGGCTTGCGAGTCAACCAAAGCATTTTCCTTCATCAACTTTCTCCCACAAAATCACTAGCCTGAGGAGCTGGTAAACCAGAACAGATTTTTCAGTCATATGTAACCCCTAGATGGTGCTATCCCAGGGGCTACTACCCCTGCCTGATTTGCCACTAACAGGTTGAGGGGCCTGGTTCCAATGGCGGGTGCCTCCACCCAGAGGTCAGGGTTTGCAATAGTTAAACTAACTTGGTCACAGCCCTCTGGGACACTGCAACCCCCCTTTCTTCCCACTAGTGGCCCACACAATATATCAGAATTACCTTCACAGTATACACTTACCCCCAGGTCTGGTTCCGGCACTGGGACCTCCTGTGAAATGAGATACAGTGCAACAATCACAGTACAGTACTTTAACATAGACAAATACCTCAGGCAGTATAACTTTGCTGAAACAAGCAGCTCTGATTTATTTAGGGGATATAACAAGGACAGGGGAAATCAGGTTAATTAGCTTATCACTCTAATAATCTACCTATGGCTCTGTGCACAGGCCTATCCTCATCAGTTACTGTCCCTGGGTACCCAAGCCCTAGTGGCTAGTCCAAACCGTGGCAGCTGGTAGGGGCCCTTTCACACAGAGAAAAGGAGAATTAAACAGTCAGCAGTACAGTAATTCCATTTTGGATTTAATGTGGCAATTCAACAGGAGCGACCTGAATTAGTACTCACGACCTCCAAATAAGATAGGGTCCTTCAATGTCAGCAGGGCTCACTTGAGGTACACAAACCTCTTCACACATCCATATAAAAGAAAGCACTATACCAGGCAGGCTGCATCTGTATCCTATCGCACTACTGCACAATACCCGAGAACACACAGCAGATTCAGTTCCTGACAGACCGAGTGCAATTTTCAGCAATTTCTCCAGTCTTCTACAGGGTGAGCCTGGTTTCTACTCTTCAGATATCGTTTGATTCTCTTCACAGGGCTGGTTCAGTCCTAACAAGCTGTTACACAAGCTGCAGACCGGAACTCTGGGCCTTACACACGTTTTTTACTAAAACTACACACTGAAAAACACAGGGCTCCTTCCCTTTCACTGCCAAAGCTCAACTCAAACCCAACCGACAAAACGGCACTTCTTTGAGTTCCTCCCAGTTCTTGACTGGATTGGCTGTCACTCACAATAGACTGCTGCTGTTGGTCCAAAAGGTGCTGAAGTCTAAACTAAATCTCCCAGAGTCACTGCTCATACAATCCTCTTGTGGCTGGCTCAGATTATGAGTCCAAGTTCTGATTTCGTCCAAGGCACCATTTTAGAGCTAGCTTACCCCACACTGATTGGTCCAGTTCAGCAGTTCAAAACCAGAATGGGAACTAGGCAGACACTGTTCTGACTGCAAAAGAAAGTAGGTTAGACAAACTGTAATTTCATTATTACTGTAAATGATTTCTGGCAAACAGTTACATCTTTCAGATAGGTTCCTTTGCACTCCTAGTGACTGCAAAATGGAGTGAATTGGCAGCAGCTTGAGTGGTACTCAATCAAAAAAACACACAGTCCCCCATACAAACTAATTATGTCTGCAAGCAGACAGCTCTTAAAGAGACAGTACCAGAGGTTCTAAAAACACTCACTGATAAATGGCTTAAACGCCAAACACCATTCAGGCTTGGAGCATTCAAGCAAGCTCCTGGAAGTCTTTTGGGAACCCCCATTTGCAGGGGGGTTACACATACTTTCAGCGGTTAGTTTTAAAATGCTTTGCAACACTTGCCTGCCACATTCCACCACTTGCTGACCGCCGCTTGCTCTCTCGGTGAAAAGTCAACTGCCGTCGACACAGTAACTCGGCAGTAAGTTACATTATTTTTTAAAAAGTCCGGGCAAATTCAACAGTAAGGTGGACAAATGGACATCTTTTAAGATTTAAAACCCACATGCACAGTCACCTAAGGAAAACTGAGAACGGCACCCCTCGGCCAGAACCTCTGTTGTTTTTATGTAACTGCTGAAGCGAAAAAGGCAAACTCAGCAATGAAAAAAAGTAAAAAATGGGTCGGGGTGCATAAACTTGAAGTTTACACACAGCCTCGGGGTTAGATGCTTTTGATAAACCCCTCGAGCTTCGCTCTCAGGGTTTATGTAGCATCTAACCCCTCTGAAGTGTGTAAACTTCTTGTTACACACCCTGACCCATACTTTATTCTATACGTAATACACTGCACCCCATACTTTATCCTATATTTAATAGTGCTGTCAACAGCACTCTTATAGCTGTAAGAGTCGTCTCACTTATATCCTTAGGGTATCAGAACTGCTTACCTTCAGTTTGTGGGGTTCTTACTCTATGAATGCACATAAGAATACTCTTACAACTCTAACAGTGATCCTGGCAGAGTATTCACATATATAATATTTATTATATGGCAGATTATGCACTGGTGTTTTTGAAGAACAAGGCAATAATTTAATTGCCTGAATCTGGGGGCAGTAGAAGCCATGAAGCCAATGACAGAGTGGCTTATGCCCCTAGCTTCATGAGATGAAATTACCACCAAGTTTTTCACTGACAACCATGTCTAATGAGTTATATTACATAGTTAAGAGGAAATATGATTAGAATGCTAACTACAGGAAAAATAATTTGACACACCCCATGCCTATTGCTGCCTACAGGGTGGGGGTGAGGTGTTAGGGTTGAAAACCCTAATGTCACATTTTCCTACTTTTGTCACATCACCTAGCTAGTGCATTAATGAAGTTTTTGCGAAGAGATATGTAGATATAGATTTACATAGCAATGTCCTTAATAATGATTTTAGGAACCAGGCCAGGTTACTGAAAAAGTCAAGAAATATTAATAGTAAAAACAAAATCACAATTAAAATAATCCATTTATAATATAAGGCACTAAGTGAGTAAGCATGCTGTGGAAAAAAGTGATACAATTTTAAAAACAGTTACATGAGCCTTAATCTATTTTTGTGCTTGTATGTGTTGGATGTGATTTTCCATTCACATTGGCCAGTCCACCACAAGGTTTTAAAGATAAGCTTGCTTAAGCAAGTCAGTTTCCTGCTTCACCATGCAATCTGTCTTTTTTTTTTTTTTTTTCTGTAAGACCTGGACCGCAGTTGTCTTTGATCTTAATCGGAGCAGACTGAATTATTACTGTCTCCACTTTTGCGAATAGCAAACGGTAAGAAAGAGATGAGGTAGCAAAGTTATTGCACAGTGGTCATAATTAGGGCCACCAGTTGAAAGGAAGAGTTTCTTCATTTTGGTCTTTCTGGAAGTTTTACTATGATACACTTCCTTTTCATGAAGGGGAATGCAGAAAGCTGCCTTAACATACTGCATATATTTGAGCATAAGTCACATCAGTCATACTTCCATACTTGTCAGTACAAAAGTGTAAGTACTGTGCATAAAACAGACAGACAGACACTTATCGGCAATTGTATTGGAAAGATGGGCTGCCGCACTTGAGAAACACTTTAAAAAGTGTCATATCTAAACCAAATTTGATTTGCTTTTATTTTTATTCTCCTCCTTGTTACTTAACACTGAAATATTTTTCTCTTGGTAGACTGTATACCCACTCCAGTGCTTTCTACCACTTTGCAACTAATGTTCCCTTTCACACTTACCACTGCTCCTTTCATTTCTCCCTCACTATTCCTACTCTTCCCTCACATCACCTGTCTCACTCTGCCTCCCTTATCTACAGATATTGGCTCAGGTATCTTTTTCCTTACCCCTCCTCCCTCCTCTCTCCCATTTCCTCTGCCTCCTAGTCCCTCTCTTTACTCCAGAGACTCACATACTTTCTTTCTCCCTCACCCGCAGCCCACTGTTGGGCAGTCCACTTTCACCTGCTGTTTCCCTTCCCTCTGCAACAACCTAACCCCAACTCTTTGCCTTTCTTCCTCCCCTCTCCTTTAAATGCCATCTGAGTAGGGGAGGGGATCAGCTCCAGGAAACTAACTGAGCTGTGCACTCAAGCAGACTCGATAGACCATTATGGTCTGTTTCTGCTGGCAATTTTGTATGTTTGCATGTTGTTATGAAACTTTTCTCTGCCCTGCCCTGTTCTTCTCCTGCCAAGTCTTACCCTGACCCAGATATTCCCTTTCCACCCTGACTGGTCTGGTCAGACCCAGTTGATTCCACTAGCCTGGTTGTAATTTTACCTATATATTCACCATTGTCACTGCTTTGCATCACCATTTTGCCTTAACCTGGTATTGAATTTAAACTGCTGTTGGTGTATTCTATCACCTGCATCTCCTGGCACTGTATATACTTTTTCAATTATACCTATATGCTGCTTATTATACCACCTTGATGACTATACCATTACTGCACTTTTACCTTGATATTGTTTAGACTCCTGCACTTATATTGCAGCTTGTATTGATGCTGTATTCTCCTTGCTGTGTATGTTGTGCAATTTATTCCCCTTACCCTGGGTCCCACCTGGAAATGAGTCTTGGTTCAGTGTGTCATTCCTGGTTACCAATTTTCAAATAAATGAATAAATGAATGAATGTTGTTTCGCCCTTGATTGTCCCTACTCCACCTATCATTGTACCCTCTACCAGTCCCTAGGCCTACCCTCCCTACAGGACCACAGATCATCACACTGCACATGCTTCACTGCCAAGTTCTGGTCCCAGTCCTTGCCCTCTTACCTCTCTTTGGTCCTGTTCACTCACTCCCCCCCAGCCTACGAGCTCAGGCAAAATGATACTAGACTCATACATATTCCCTACAGATCCACCTCGACAGGCCAGGCAGCTTTCAGCTACCGCATGTCCAAGCTATGGAACTCCCTCCCTCTCTCTGGACATTAGACACAGCTCTCCCTCCCAGCACCTCAACAGTCTCCTCTCAGCACATTTCACCCCCACCTCATGCTCCTAACACATCCTCTGCTCCTGGGCCAGTTACCCCTTCCTGGGTTTGCTCTGTGCCACTATATGTATCAATTCAATGATGTCAAGTGCTCATCTCATGCCTCACTTTTTCTCTGTTTATGCACATCATTATAGTGGCCTCACTGCTTGCTTGTTTTATCCTGCTGTTTCCCTAATTTGCACAGCTGCACTTGTATTATGGTTATCGTGTTTTTACCATTGCTGTACTATTATTATTATTATTATTATTATTATTGTTGCTCTCTATTACTTTTTGTACTGCCCCCAGGACACATCTGGAATCAAGTGGTGCTCTGCTTAGCATGCCTTCCTGGTAAAACTCTTAAATAAATACATGCATAACTAAATAATTGTTTGAGCTTGAAATAATCTCTATAGTACAATGTTTTCATATGGCTTTCTCTTTCAGACACTTGACATTTAACAGGGTCAAGAAGAGTACACCTCAACTACGAGCCAAGGCCCCAGTGTCTGTGTGTTGTAGGGCATATTATGCACCATTCAATAAACCCTCCATGACATGAGTGCAGCCTTGTGCATATGCAATGGCTGATGTGAAATCCTT
The DNA here is from genome assembly GCA_016271365.2 of Neoceratodus forsteri. Taxonomy (NCBI): domain Eukaryota; kingdom Metazoa; phylum Chordata; order Ceratodontiformes; family Ceratodontidae; genus Neoceratodus; species Neoceratodus forsteri. Next base: position 278,194,833 of record CM028130.1, on the reverse strand, counting down.
TAAAAGAAAGCCCTCTTACCTCAGTGCAGATGGCATGGAGGTTCTACAGACTGTATCATTTAAGTAATAAAGCATGACTGAGAGTGCATTATTGTGGGGTAGTGGTGTGCTCCAGGAAGTCGGGCATAAAGTGAAGGTGAGTGCCTTACATACTAGAAATGTGCTGGTATACCATCAGTTACGCACACCTGTAGTTCCTTATTGTGAATATAAAATGGCTTCCCTAATTTTTATGTTGTCTTGTGCATGCGCAAGCAACATATTGGGGTAGCTTGGACTAGCAGGTTTTGGAGGCATGGTCATGTTGTGGCCAGTGGCGCCACTGCTTTTTCAGACTGGGATTCATGGCTTAAATTAGACTGCATGCTGTCTATGACAGCAGTGCAAAAGCGTGCCACTAATTTATAACAATTAAGCCACTGCAATGAGGGAGCTCCTCCTCATTGCAGGGCGTGCCTTGCCTGGTGTAACATTTCAATAAAAGATGGCGGCGGCTATCACCATCTGCCTCACAGTCCCAATCAAGCCAACTTCGGGGGTGCCCAATCTCCCTGTCAACATGCCCCCTTCCCAGTTCAGTTTGCTGACTGGGGAGCCAGAAAGGTGATTTTGTGGTGACTGCACGGAATCACATTTTGGGACAGATTAATGAAATGACAGTGTCACTGTTCATGAGGTGGGCTCCCAAAAAGCCTATGTTGCAAATTTGGTGAAAAAATTCCAAAAAATGACTGTGTTACGAGTGTGTGTTGTGCAATTTCCATGCACGCTCATAACTTCGAGAACTTTTAATATTTTTACTCGAGATTTTCAACATTTCTATTTTTTCACACCTCTTTATGAATAGTACAGCTGTCATTTTCCACATCCTGCCCAAAATGTATTTTCGTACATTTGGCACACAATGGTGCAGTCTCTGTAGGAAAACAATGTTCGGGACAGAGTAAGAAAATCACAGTAACACTGTTCATGAGTAGAGGTCTCAGAATGCCTATGTTAAAAATTTGGTGACAGAATTTGAAAAAATTACTGTTACGAACGTGTGTTGCGCAGTTCTCATGCACGCTTGTAATTTCAAGAATTTTTAATATTTACACTCCAGATTTTCAAAATTGCCATATCTTCACAACTCCTTATGAATGGTGCAGCTGTCATTTTTCACATCCTGCCTGAACTGTGTTTCCACTTGCGGTGCAGAATGGCTCAGTCGCTGTGGGAAATCAACATTCCGGACAGATTAACAAAATCACAGCGCCACTGTTCATGAACAGAGGTCCCAAATGGTTTCATGAGGTGGGGTCACAAAAAGGCCATGTTGAGGCTGGTCTGGTAGCACTGAGGGTTGAGGCACTGGACACCACACCTCGCGCCACACCGGCGACCTGTGTTCGGGAATGGGCATGGGCCGTCAGGAGTCATCAGGGGAGGAGAAGGATTGAGCATCCAGAAGACTGCCCTTCTTCTCCAGGGAGAGGGTTTTTCCCAGTGCCAGCCCCGATTGCCACTTGGCGGAGACTGGGTGACATGGTGTCACGCTTCAAGGGGTGGAGCTGGGGACAGATGCTCACACATTAGCGTCATTGCATTTTCTCAGCTCCTGGGGAGAAAATCCTCTCAAAAAATGCCGGCCCCCACATATAAGCCAGCTCTGGTGCCCAACCCTCTAGCTATGACAGGTCCTCCTCAGCGGCCCCACTCGGGGTATCCTTGGGTGAAGGCTTAGGTCACCGAATCCTGGTGAACCTGTTCACAGGGCTGGGGTGCTGGCACCAAAAAGAGAAATGTAAAAAAATAAAAAGCCAAGTTGAAAATTTGGAGTGCAAATACCAACAAACACGGTTTCTAACCATAATGTCCCACCCTGTACAGACTAACAGGAGTCAGGAGTGTGCATTTGGATTGTCAGCTGTAATGCTCTCACCATTGCACCCCCACCCCCACCCTGCAGCCACTGACAGGCATCAAGGTGTGCCTTGGACTCTTCTGCCTCAAAGTTCACATCATTCTCCTATACTGCACCCATCTCAATGTACTTCCTTATGGAATGGGGTGAGCATAAGGCCTGATGACCCCAAGGCACAATGCAACACTTATCAGAGTCTGCAGAGTAGGGTGAGGTGAAATGGCATGAGCGTTATGGCATATTACCCAAAGGCACACCCCAGTGCCTGTCACTCTCTGCAGGGTGGGGTGGGGTTGACATGGGTTCCATACTTCACTGCCATTCCTATTATGCATCTCTCTAACTCCTGCAGTACCAATGCCAATGCCAGCAAGACAACATTCAGCATTGACAAATGCTTGTTAATTTTGACACTGTATAATGAGGTTCAGAAAAGTAAGCATTTCTAACGGTCTAACCTGTGCAGTTGTGCTGGAATAATGCATGGTCATGTGATCAGATTCCACCAATCACAGCACAGGATTTTCACAGCCCGTTTCATCATTACATTTATATAGTGCCATTCATGTGTGCAACTAACATCACTGTAAAGTCAATACACTACTCATTGCTAACCATTCACTGAAGTGTAGTCACTTCTGGGGTGGAATACAGTAGCAATTCTATGCCAGAACACTACACAACAGTTCTGTTATACTCTGTGCCCAGATGCAAACTGATTAGTAATAAAGCAAGTTAATCTATTGGTGAGTTAGTGGATGGGGGGATTTTGACCACAACACCAGGAAAATTCTCTTACTCGTTTGAAAAGTTCCATGGTAGGGAAGGAAGCAGGCAGTCTGCAGCAACATATGTCCTCAATAGTACAGACAAGACTCTAGCACCCAATGAAGACAGTAGCAATCGGATAAGGAAAAAAAAAACTCATGGCACGTACTGTATTCTACATGAGGAGCATCTGTAACAAAATAGATTTCATAGGTAATTTGCAAGTCTAGAGGTAATTTGCTCATAGAGGATCACCCTTTCTCAACGGTAGTATCCTTTTATACCCTTCCTTTTATAGTAGTCATTTAACACATTCCTGAACATTTCCATATTATGGTTATGCACTGTCTCACCTGGACGTTCATTCCAGATGTTGATTGTTCTCTGTGTAAACCACATTGCCCTGTTTTGGTATTAAATAATTTACCTTTCAACTGCAGATCATGGCTGAGCTTCAAGCACTAGCAGCAACCGAGTAACAAAACATCATTGAACTCACCGAGACATGGGCTACTCAGGAGGACAGCTGGGACCTAAATATCTCAAGTTACACACTGGTCAGAAGGGAGTGAGAGAATGTCAAGGGGGGTAGTGATGTATGTTATAGAGGGTATAAAATTAATGGAAGGTAGATCAGTCCCAGATGGGGCGGGAGTGGAATCACTTTGGTTTTACAACTAATACACAGGTTGTTGAGGGCCAAGTACACAACTGTCATGATCTACAGGCACCCAAATAGGAAGAACCTAGAGATGAAAGGATGGGCTAGAAGAGTACTATGGCAACAGACCAGGCTAGGACTAAACAGTGATCATGGGTGGCTTCAATTTTTCAGACATAAACTGGTAAAAGAATGCAGCAAGCAGCCAAAACAGTGAGAGATTTTTTGGAATGATACAGAATTGTTTCCTCATATAATGAGTATACAATCCTACTACAGGGGATGAAAAACTTGTCCTAGTTGTGAGTAACCAGGACATAATCAAGAACATTAAAAGATGATGGACCTTTAATGACCACAACTCTGTTCATTTTTTTTTTTTTTTATCATTCTCTATCACCCTTGCAATGCAGCAGCCACCATCCAGTCAGGTGACCTCCCAGTACCCCTATGTCTTCTCTGTTGCTTACCTCACCTTTGTGCTACCCCAGACTTTCTTCTCTGGGATAGGTCAGAAGGGCGGACTCACCACCAAAATGACTTGATTTCTAGGAGGTGGAGAACAGCTGACACATTGGGGCCCTACATCAAAAAATAAAAGGACAGCTTTTGACTGCATGGTACCTTAGGTAAGTAGTAACCAGAGCCAAAAAAAAATAACCCAGCACCTACTCTAAGATGGCATTTAGTGTATAAATTGGCTTCTTTTATATGCTATGTTGTTGTTGTGGGGGGTGTGTGTGTGTGTGTGTGTGAGGGGGGTGCACTGGTACTTTTGGATTGTTTGTTGTTTGCCACTACCCAGCAGCACCCCTTAGAGAAGAAATGTGAATTCTAGTGTGTGAAGCAACTTAACATGTTTGAGCATGCTATTTTGGATTTGTTTGAGTTTTAGGAGTCTGTGGTGCTCCTTTTTAGCATGCTCCCTTTGAACATCTGTGTAAAATCCTTGATGGGAGCTCAGTGTATGAAAAGAGCCAATTAGACACATTAGCCATTGAGGCATTGGAAGGTTAGGGACTAAATCAAGGGTCCCACCTTGATGTTGGTGATTTAGCTTACTCCCACTGGAATTCCAGTCTGAAACTAAAAGGACCCACTCCTCACTTGGCACTAAAAGTAAATATAGCCAATTTTTGCAGTGGAAAGTTTAAATATACTATGTTGTGTATATATGTGTGTGTGGGGGGGTACTACTGATACTTTTGGATTGGCTGCCTCTGTATACACTCTGGCCAGATTGGGTCCCCTCTTTTACTCATTCTGTTGCTTTACTTTAAATTGTTCTACACTCAATCACTGCAGCTCCTTTTACACTAACCTTTCTCTCCCCTCCATTGAAGGTAGGTACCTGTTCCACTGTGCCTCCTTTATCTCTAAATTCTGGTCTGTTTTTCTCCCCTGTTATCTCCCTTCTCTTCTCATTCCAGTCCCACCACCTTCTCCCTTTCTTAATTTACTTTTTTTCTTCCTTCACCCTGAGTCCACCCAATTAGCTCTTAGCCCTATCAACAAACTTGGATGTTGCCCAGCTAGAAGCAATCTCTTTCTTCATGTATCTGGATGTTTGGCTTGACAGTCGCCTTAATTTCTCCCATCATGCTGATGCCATCCATGCCAAACCGCTCCCCGTGTTCAGTGCTTTATACAGGAACAAAGTGTATTCTTTATTTCCATTGTCTGCACAAACAGATCATTTTGAAAATAATCATTCCTGCCTTTTACTGTGGATACATGGTGTAAATACACCTTAAGCAGATCAGACCTTCTTTCCACTTTTGTCATTTTACCCGTTTGCATGTCCCATACCCATCACTTCTCCCTCTATTCCTCCCCCGCTCTCACCTCTCAAGGGCAGACCATCTCCCATTCTACTTCTCTTACTGTATCTCAAAGTTGTGGTTTGGTTTCCCACCCATTGCGTCAGCTGTCTCCTCTCATGCCCACTCCTGTCCTCTTACTCCCTCTGTTCCTCTGACTCTTGCTGTGTTTCATTACCACACACCAAGTCCACTGAATGTCAGTCTGTCTCATTTTATTGGGTCCACTTGATTTGGTCTTACCGTCTGCCCTGTGTCCACTCAGCCTCCTCTTGCACTACCTTAAAAGCCCTCCTTCATGACCACACCACCCACATCTGCTCCAGCACCTGTTTTCTTTTCTTTTTTGCACTGAGTTTGTTTTTGCACTACACCAATAGCAATATAATTATTTTCTCTTTTTTCACATTATGCATGTTCCTTATTTCAATTTACTTTTGTATTTTGCCCAGCAAATTTACACATGCATCTGAAAATTATTTTACATTGTTAATACTAGTAAAAGTAATACTACTGCTTTCTGGAGACAGGTGATGTGCCAGTAAATTGGAGTATGGCTGACGTAGTGCCAGTATGCAAGAATGGAGGGTGGAATGAGCTGTGGAAATAAAGACCTGTCATTCTGACCTCAATAGGGGTCAGACTGGTGGAATTTCTCATTAAAGAACACCTGGTAGGGTTCCTTGAGGCAAGAGGTCTGCAAGATAACAAACATGGGACTGTGGCAGGAAGATCATGTTAGACAAATGTGATTGCTTTCTTCAACTGGGTGATGAAGATTCTTCATAAGGGTCAGGCAGTAGACATACTGTAAGCAAATAAACAAAGCCACCCCATGGCTAGGTGTGCCCATGAGAGAAACATACATCCAAAGCACAAACTGCAGCACCCTGATAATGCTTTAACAAAACCGGTTGGAGTTTTTTTTGGGGGTCCTGATGGTGTTTCCCCCATTTGGTAAGAGGTCCCTTGCACTCTTTTGGCTAGTCCAGAATAAATCTGAACCTATTTGCAAACACTGGTGTTTTGGCTGTTTTTGTATTGGTTGGCAGGTGATGCTGGAGCTCGTGCTTTGGGTAGACATACTGTACTTGGACTTTGGCAAAGCATTCAACTCAATCCCACAATGGGAGACTCGTTATGAAACTGGGACACCTAAGGGCTGGGGATTAACTAACATTGTATTTCAAGAGCTGTTGTGCGGGGAGGAAGCCCCAGCAGTGGCACTTTCATTAATGAGGCTTACTCCTCCTCCTCATCTGCTGAATTAAGGAAAAGTAGGGTATTTAAAATTAGTTGCAATTCAGAATAATTAAAAAATAACAAAGAATAGGGGCTCTTATTTTCCTAAAGTGCAGACGAGCATGAATACCACTTTATAATTTGAGTGCCACGATCTGTGAGGAAGCAGACAGTCATAATAAATGGAGAACACTTGGGGAGTAAGAAAAGTAATGAACAAGTACCACTGGGTCAGTCCTTGGACTAGCACTTTCTGTACCTGTAATACAGAGGGACATGGGGTAAAATCTATCTTTTTGCAGATGGCTATAAGCATTATGGGAGACCAGACAGTGAAGTGAGTATCCGGTAAATGAGGGAGTGTTTGGAGAGTTTGCAGAGGCAGTCCAGGGTCTGGTAAGTTGGGTTTGATGCAGAAAAGTGCAAAGTTATGCACATAGGCATCAAAACCCCAAAGGCTGAGTATAGGATGGGGATAAGGGTAGCAAGGACACATGAAGAAAGGGATTTGGAGGTAATCATATTTGAAAGCTTTAATAGAACCCATTTTGGTGCTTTTATCAAGCTCCCGCACTAATAGCTTACCTCAGCTAGACTTACACCATCCATGCTGCGGAATTTTCTAAACTAGTGTTTTTTTCAGGGGATGGGATCATAATTCCTCACTCAGAGAATCGGGACACCAGATTCCTTTCCCTTCCTGGTGCCAGTTTGATAAAGCTCTGCCCCCATGCCGCCCCCACACTCAGACATTTTGTGAGGTATGAGTTTGTACAGCATGAGTGTATACTCTATTGATATCAAATGGAGCATGCTTTAAATAGCACTTCGCTATATTTTAGAGATCTTCTGGGGTCAAATCAAAGCCACTGCGCAACTAACAAGATTAAAAGGTAGACACCTTAACTAATTTATGAAGGCCCTCCAGATTGGGGGAGCAGATTCAGGAGCCCAGAAAGCTCTGTCTGGTGGGGAGAGGAAGTAAACATGAGAAACAGCCTCAATAGAGATGAGCAGAGAAGAAGGCCAAACATAAAAAATGAAAGCATCATTTCACCTTCTGTGATACAAATTTTCCAGTGACAGCTGCACATGCTGTATTTATTGAATTTGGGGCTTGTTTTTCATTTTCAGAGGCATCACGTTATTTATTACATTTTAACACAATATTTAAATAAATAAAAATGTATTTATTTTGTGTTGTAGCGTTTTTCAGAGATGGGCCTATTTTATAATTGCAATAATGCACTCCAGGGCAGAGGTCAATTAGGGATTTGCCAACTTTGCATGTGGTTTAAGGTACTCAGCTGCAACTCATGCCATACCACAAGAGGTGCAGATAAATCCCACAATGTGCTATGCTTTGCTATGTCTTATTGGTTACTTACTACTCGGGTCCAGGTGTTTTGCTCACATGCCTGTATTTACTGAACTTAGTGAATTTTGTTTGTATGTTATTAATATTATACTATTTTGTTGTGTTTCATAATGTGTTTATCTACTACCCCTTACACCAAAGTAACCCCCATCAAAAAATAATTTTGTACCTATAGTAGAAATAAGCCTTTGCTCAACATGTCTTCCTGGACATGATCTGTACATAAAAAAAACAAGAAAATAAATAAAAAATTACATCCTTGTACATATGCATGAATATATGTTTTCTGGTTTTGAATAGTCTCAATTCTATTTTATTTTATTGCTTTAGTTCATACATAGAAAAAAGGTTGCATCTCATATGAATCTAGAGTACAGTATGGCTCAGACTTCTGGGAGTTAAGAAGGGTCCCACAAAGGCTTACTCTCAAGGTCCAGGCCCCTTTTATTACCAGGTACACATGAAGCCTGCAAAGTTATTTGGATTTATTACCAACTTGTTACACTGGAAATGGACTGGCACAATGCAGACATGACCATGACTGTGACTTTTGGGTCTAAAATAGATTACGCAAGCAAAAATAAAATTTGACTATTCACAAAAAGCAGAGATCTTTTGAGTAATGTTTTCTACTTCAGGCACTTGTGGCATCTGCAGTGTCAGTGGCTCAGTAGGTAGCACACTCGCCTCTGAGGCTGGGAGATCAGAGGGCTGTGGGTTCAGTTCCCACATCTGGCACTTGGGTTAATATCCCAGTACTGACACTGTAGTGCAGCATGAGAGGGGTGCTGCACTTCTGAGGTGCCGTCTTTCGGATGTGACGTTAAACCGAGGTCCCATCTGCCTGGATTGGTGGTAGTTCAGGTGGATGTTAAAGATCCCATGGCACTTATCAAAAAGAGTAGGAGAATTTTTTTATTGGAAAACAATATGAGATAACAGAAACTCAAGACAAATCACGAAAGACTTACATCATAATACATATAGGCAGTGAGCAGAAATTAAAAACAACCATATCTGCTATACAGGTGAAAACAGAAGCAGAGAAAAAACAGTAAATAGTACGAAAACGAAGTCCCACAACTCACACCCCCCTCAGAAAACATCATTCAAGTAACCCCTTCATATAAAATTAAAGATAACACTCTCCACCAAAATGCCACTAAAGGTGCAGGTAAAGTTTTTTTTTTTCTGAACAGTAAATACTAGAAATTTCCTTCCTGATGTGCTCCCTTAGATCAGTCAAAGAAACTATTTTTTGTTGCAGCACAAACATACATCGGTTGTGCCAGATATACCATTTGCAGACTGCAAACAGAACCTGCAGTGTTCCAGGAAAAAAAAAATTTCCAACCAGGTCCAAATTCCCCATAAACTAACTCTGAATATGTTAAAGCAGAGAACATAGGTAAACCCCATGACTGACTCAGCTGAGTCCATAGTGGAGCAATATATGGACAATCAAAAAACAGGTGCGACATAGATTCAAGCGTACATATACACATGTCCCGAACACAGTACCTTTCTGATAATTGCTTGTGCACTTGGTTTCCCTTAACATTTAATTGTTGTGACAACACAACCACAGGGTATCCCACATTTTCTCCGGAATCCTGCTTTCCAACAATTGTTTTGTTAAACAGTGAGTATCACAGGGTACATCAAAACAGGGCGACACCAAGAACATGGTTTGCAGTATGGAGGAATATAAGCGCTTTCTATGCTGTAGCAAATCTACATCATAAGACACTTTCCATAATTTAACTTTTTTAAAGAATTTAATGAGGTATGCAGATGTCCCGGTTAGAATTCTGGTAAATGGTTTCCACACAGGGGCTTGCCATTTATCCAAAAATACTGAGAACAGGAAGAAAAGCTAAGGGCCCAACAATCCATCTGGTTGCCTATACTTGGAAAAATATTAGCATGGACAAAAATGGAAAAATAAAACAGCACCTGTTTTACCATCTGAAGACTGCCCTGTTTAATAGGCCAGTAAGTGATGGATCTCTTCATAGGGTTTAGTCTACTACGCCAAAGCAACTGGAAAAACAAATTATAAAGACAAGCCTCAAGATGGAAGGGAAGGGGAAAAATATAACTAATCAATAAAAAATATAGGCAAAATGCAAGTTTTAAGCAGAAAAATCCATTTCTTGCGGGACATAGGGAACCGCTTCCAACGAACAATTTTGGATTCAGCTACTTCCATAGATGAAATCCAGTTACATGCCACCGCATCAGGTGGTCCAAAAATAACCCCCAAAATACAAATTTTCTGAGAGTGAACACTAATCCCTCCAATATCTGGAGATATCATTTGTGGGGGAAGATGAACTGCACAACCCACACTCTTCTGGGTATTTAACTAAGATCCAGAAATTAGGGAGAAGGAATATATGATCTCAATTGCCCTCTCACCAGATGCTTGATCTGCTACTAGAATGCAAATGTCATCTGCATAAGCAAGAGCACAGGGAAATACGAGATCTGGTTTTACAGAGATATGTCTAATGGTCCCTTCCCCATTAAATTTCCAGAGCAGAGGATCAATAGAAAAGACGTACAACAGGGGACTTAAAGGACATCCCTGGCATACCCCTCATTGATAAGGATATGGAGGCCTTGCAATCTGTTAACCAATGGCGTTGTGCAGGCAGACCGATACAAATTCTTAATCCAACTCATCAATTCTGCAGCTACCCCACACCTTGCCAGAACCGCAAATAAATAGCTATGTGGAACCTGGTCAAAAGCCTTAGTCTGATCTAAACTAAGAACATATCTTTGTGTGGCACTCCCATCAAATACTTCCCGCAAAATTTTCAAATTGGAGAGCATAGAATGACTTGGAATCGCACAAGTCTGTGTAGAATAAATTACCTGGGCAGCAATCTGTGAGAGTCTATTGGAGACAATCTTACACAAGATCTTCCAGTTGGAATTTAACAAACTAATAGGACGTCAGTTGTCCAACTTGTCTTTATCATTTTTCTGTTTATATAAAAAAAATCAAATAACTATCAGAAAATGCAAGGGGAATAGGCAAGAGGCCTTGTAAGATGACACTATATACCTTTGTTAAATATGGTAACAGTAAAGGTTTAGCTTTTTTATAAAATTCATTGGGAATGCCATAAGGACCAGGGGCAACGGTAGTTTTCAAATGGCTAATAACTGAGTCCACTTCAGCATTAGTAATGCGCTGACTTGAAACCTTAATACAATCAGGGGACAAGGTAGGAACCTCTAAGGAACCCAAAAACCCATCCCAGGCTTCTGGCTCATAAGCATGCCCATATAAGGACCGAGCATGGAATGAAACCTCCGCCAAAATGTTCTGATTATCAGTAATCCGGGTGCCATAATGGGAGATCAAAGAGGGCATGTATTTAGATGCAACCTGTTGGTGGCTACTATCATAGGGATTAACTAGTTTAGCAGATCCCTTTCTCCAATACTTTTGTTCAAGAAACAGGGATAACGTCCTCTCATACTGAGAAGAATGCATCTCAGTTTTAACCTGCTGGATCTGTGCCGAATAATCAAGGCCCCATTCAGTTTGCCGAGACATTAATCTTTGTAATTGGCGCCGGCACTTAAGGTACTGGAAATAGCGATCTGAGGATTTTTGTTTAGAAAATCATTTACAAAATTGTTTAATAACAGATCTAGTATCCTGCCATCAAAAGGTTGGGTAATCGTATAATCCAAATACTGAAACCTTGTCTTGGAGAAGCCCATACAATTCCTGCCACCCACCTTCCTCCCCCAAAACAGATATATTCATCTTCCAGAATGTATGAGACACAGGTTTGTTACTGGGACAACCGATGTGCAACAATAACACACAATGATCTGAAAACTCACATGGCAGAACCGAATACTGGACATTAGCCAACCAATGAGAAAGAAAAAGTAATCAATCCGTGTGGTAAATCTGCCCCGGTGAAAAGTGTGTTCCGTCGGATTTACACCAAAAGAATCCCCATCACGTAAGTCAGCAGTAACATACAAAGTGTTAAGGAAGTTAGAATCTGAATATAATTTTTGGGTAATTCCAGTTTTATCAGACAAGGACAAAATACAGTTAATAGCCCCTCCAAATACAACCGATTTGCATGAATGGAGAAACGGCTGGATAGTTTTTAAAGTCTGAATCCGCTGAGTTTTAAGTTAAGGGTTATAAATATTAATAAACCGCCATTCTTGTTGGTGGAGAATGACATCTAAAATAAGCACCCGACCCTAAATTAAATCAATTAGTCTGGTAACATGAATGTCCACCCCCTTCACCAGTATCCCTACTCCGGAACACACATCCTCAGCCAAGGACCAAAAAGACAGACCATCCCTCCAATCCCTGGAGGCCTGCCCAATCTCTCTCAAAGAATGGAGCCTAGTGTCCTGTAAAAAAATAATATGTAAAGGCAAGGACAAAAGGAAGGAAAAAATAGCCTGTCTCCGTTTAACATGTTTAAGGCTATTAGCATTTAAGCTACCAAAAGATAAGACATCCCCCATATCAGACACAGGTAAAATCAAGATTTTTTTCTACCTCAACCCTTGGCTGGAGATTTCAACTTACGTTTTTTATTAAGCTGGATGTCCCCAGAAATCTGCTCAGAATCAGTCAACATCTCAACCTGGGAAGATGCAACAGAGGAGGCATCCGAATCTTCCTCAGTATCCACCGCCTGCTTACATTTAGTTAAAACAGCAAAACGTTTTTTCACTACCACATCAGTGGGGGGAGAGAAAGAAGGCAGGGGAACTCCTTTCAGAAAAGAGTTCCTTGTCAGCCTCCTGTTTCCCACTGGGACCCAATCTGTATCAACAGAGGGTGGCATATCGTCTTTAACACAGGGTAGAGCCGAAGTGCTAGGTGCTGGGGGCTGCTTCTTAGCAACATCTGGGGTAGAAGCAGTATCAGGAGATAGTAAACTCAATTCCCCAGACACTAAGTCTGGACTAGACATGGGTACTGTCAGGGGTGGTGGTTCCAACCCCGGGTCAATCCATGAAGAAGGAGGAGCAGCAAGGGGGAGGGACCACTGCAGAAGCAAAAGGCTGAAACTGGGGCCTTGCCTGAGCAGATCTTTGGGCCTGAGTTACAGTCTCATTCTGAGAATCAGCAGGCCTTGCTGGATTATTATGGGTAGCCCATGGACAATCTTTAAAGGAGTGTGAGGTTGCTTCACACAAATTGCAATAGGATGGGTGAGGGCAGTTTAGACTCACATAGCCAGAACCCAAACATGAGGAGCACTTAAGTTGGTCACAAGCACTGCTTAGATGGGTATGGGCCCCACACTGAAAACAAGATTCTGGTTGTCCTGGGTAGAATACAAAACCCCTATCCCTACCTAGATAAAAACAACTTGGTAAGTGCTGTATACTCCCATTAACAATTGGCAATTTTACCTGAACCTTCCACCCCCCCGTCCAAAAAAACTCAGAGTCAATGATGGGATCAGGTAAACCCAACACTGTGCATTTAGTAGATAACCACCGTACAATGTCCTCTATTGCCACCCCCTCATTTTTAAACAAAACAGTAACATTCTTAATAGTTGGTTTCATAAGGGGAATAGCAAAAAAAGGGGACCATAATGGAGTATGACGGACAGCCTGATAACGATGCCAAAAAGTATCTAACCCTTGGGCAGCTTTAAAGCTGACATCAAAATAATTATCACCAGACGTATGGGTTAAGGCCTATATCTCAGAGGGAGCAAATTGCAAACTAGATTTAATCAATGTCTTCCCCACATAGAGACGATCTGGAAATGTGCCCAGCCCACCCCTATATCGAAGCCAGACAGCATTACGCCACTTGGCCTGCTCGGGGAGGGGAATGAAAGAGGCCGGCAAAAAGTTTTAGGCCACTGAGGGCCAACAGATGGTCGAGGCGCTGAAGTAGCAAAGTCAGAGTTCATACCCCTGATGGAAGCATTCATAGGTGAAGGCCTAGGGGTTGTACAAAGCACACCTGCCTGAAGAGGGCTTCCCCCAGTCCCCACCATGTCAATAGGAGACATACTAGGCAGAGGCAAAGGAGAAACCACAGCGGGTAAAATAGGGGCCTCAGGCACATCCCCAACACTAGGCCTTATCATGAAAGTAGGCAAAGTTTCATGCATCAGTGACCCCTGTTCACAGCCCTGTGCCCCTCCAGCCTGCCAGGACAGGGGCTGGGAAAGACTTAAGCCTGAGGGGACCTCTAGAGGGTCTGAAATATCCAGTAAGTCACCTTTAGGAGTGGGGCCGGGTCATGCAGGGGAGGTCCAGGAATCATCTAATGGGGACTTCTCCCACCCTACGCCCCGAAGAGCTGCAGCAATAGTTAACTCTGAGGCAGACAGGTGGGAGTCGAACCCACAACCAGGGGGGCTGTGTATAGCAAGACCCGCGTGACTTGCTGATGGGGTCCCTGTGATCCACTCTCCGCAACCGGGACATGTACAGTACCTGAGTGTTGTGCTGTCGGCTCTTCCGACTGTCCTGTAGAAACAGACCTGTGAATATCAGCCCCGAAATGAAAATCTATCTCCTTTCCGTCACACTCCATACCTGGAGGCAAAGCACCCGGTCCTGCTGCCGGTCTGAAGGAGCGGGGAGACTCCTGGCACTCGCGAAGAAGTGAAACACTGCCAGTCTCCCCTGCTCCCAGTAGCCCAGAGACACCTTGCACCGGCACCCCAACTGCTTCTGTATTCTCTTCCCGCTCCAGAATGCACTGCAGCATCCTGTCAGACCACGTCACTCCGTGACTGACAGGACTCGAGGGAGCCAGGCAAAGCAAAGCCCCGTCTGGACAATCTGTGTGGGAAGCCTGCACACAAGCTGCTGGAAACCCTAAAGGAGCAGCCAAATCCTCCGAAGGAACCAAATCCTGTTGTGCCATAATTCCGGTTTCACCACCTGAGGTAAGGGAACGATCCTCAGACAAGACTCTTCCTGTGTCCTGCCGAAGGGGAGCTTCTCCTGGTATTCCTCCGGTCCTTTCACTGATGGTCTCCTGTGGAACAGAGATAGGGAGGGAGACCAACTCCCCTATCTCCAAGACGTCCTCCTGCTCTGAGTCCGAGCACCAAGTGGCCATCTCAACGGCCGGTCCCCCTACTGGCCACAATGCAGCAGCAGAGTAGGGGAATTTCCCCGGTGTCCTGGCCAAATTTCCCTCATTCACTAAAATTACCACCAAAAGCTTAATCTGGTTCAAGATCAGTTGGCATTCATCTGTATCCCCCTCCCTCGGGTCGTGCCTGAAAATAGGCAGGATTTGTCTACTGCACTTACCCGGTCAACAAAAACTAAATAAATGAATAATAATAAAAAAAATCTGGTTGGACCTTGTTTTAATAATCACATATATTACATTGTAAAACTTGTAAACCAGAAGCTGAGAATTGCTGATAAAAATATAGAATAATGGCTGGGTAGGTGGTCATAGTGAGAATTTTACACACACCTGAGGTGTTGGATGCCACATAAACCCCGAGAGCGAAGCTCGAGGGGTTTATAAATGCATCTCACACTGAGGATCTGTGTAAAAGCTGAGTTTTTCACATCTACCCAGCCTTTATGTATTTTATATAACTGCTGGGGAGCTTTTCTTCACCACAGCAATTATATAAAATATAGACACTGCGCTGTTCAGCCGCAGTCTGCTTGGGATGAAGCATAGTCCATGGCTGAGCAGCTGCTGAAACCTTTCTGTTTTTAAGGTTTTGTCAAGTTAGAACAAAGGATGACAACAGAGAAATCTGATTAAAAAAATAATTTTAGTGCCTGCATTAATGGTCTGCGGTGCTCAGTTTCTCTAAGTCTCTGGCAACAAAGATTATAACTCCCTTAAAAACTACCCTGTCTTCTTGTTACATACTGGAATCTATAAATCACATGGAAACCTGCCCCATTCCTCTCAGCCTCTTGCCCCCAAAACCAGTATGATTGAAAAACTTCAGTGATGAGAGGCGAGTTTGTTTTTTTAGATTTACTTACCACCGACTATGAGTGGAGGTTAAGTGTCCGAGAGCAGCAGTGAGGAAGGGAAGAGCAGCAGCTGGTGCATGCGTGGTCCGAAGGAAAACCAGCATGTGTTTGCCATTATAACCATCAGGTTATAATGGCAATTATACAATGGTAAGAAAATTTCCTGGACTCCGATTGGTCAGTGTGTGTACCTGGGATAGTGAGGTTATCTGAGCATACTAAGTAAAAAGGGGTCCTGCTCTATGCCAAAATGAAGTAGGCTGCCAAATATATTTTGTTTACTTTATATAAAAAGTTCTTTATTCAGTCATATTTAGCACTTGCAGGAATGCAAAATGATTGTCAGATGTTGTCTTTTGTACTTTTGTAGGGTATGCCTGTTTTTAAATATGACTGAATGAAGAACTTTTTACATGAAGTAAACAAAATGCGTTTGGCAGCTTACTTCATTTTGGCATAGAGCGGGGCCCCTTTTTACTTAGTATTTACTGTTTACCTAATGCACTGCCAATTCTGGAAACAGCTCTTCCTTACGTGTGTTACAGATTATCTGAGCATAACTTCACTGTACGAAGACCAGCAGATGAACATGAAATCACTGTCTCACACACACACATGCCGTCCTCAGGTTTAAGGTCCCAACCACAACACGCCACTCTGAGCTCCCACTGTGAATGACTTCAGCCCCCCCAACAGTCTTACCATGTGTTGTCCTGCTCTGCTCTGCTCTTCTCTTCTCTTTTCTCTTCTCTTCTCTTCTCTTCTCTTCTCTTCTCACTCCAAACTAACAACCGTCAGACATTCCCTAAAACCCCAGTGTTTGTTTCTTTTATATTTAAAATACATGTAAGTGACTCAGCACAGTTTGAGTATGTCCAGTGAAAGATTGAGTAAGCATGTGTTTAAACAGTCACCGTACGGCTGTAGCGCTTGCTCTTCAAGACACTTTCTTCTTGTTTTTTCTCTTTTTCTTTTACTTAAGTGGGCTATGTAAAAGCACAGGGAAACTTTCCCCCACCTCCTTTCTTCAACTTTCACACACATCACACAACAAAGGGAAGCAGATCATAACAGCATGGGGGGTGGCAGCAATCTCAGATTTCAAGCTAAAGAAGCTTGACCAGTGAGTCTCCAACACAGAGAGGGAAAGTGAAATGCAAAACTGTGTCAAACCACAACACAAACACTGATGCTATAGAGTATATTAATAAAAAAAAAAACTGGCAGCACTAACGAAGGTTGCCTTGGGGACAGCAGAGCCACTGAAAACACATATCAGCTGCTCCACCTGCTGGCTGAAACAATAAATCAGCACTACTCTTTTATAAAGTAACCCTACCCATTCAGAAAATGACAAAAAATGTACTTTAAATGTAATTTTTCATCTTTTTTGGTTGTTTTACAAATGAGCCATTGTATAATAGCAATACTGCACTCCAGGGTGTGGGTTGTGCTGGGATAACCTCACTTCTCTGGTGTTGGATGCACTTGGTCTGTGGCCTCGTGCTTAACCACCTGAGGCATGAGGTTATCCCAGCACGACCCACACCCTGTTGTGCAGTACTGCTTAAATTATAACTGGGTTTCCCTATGGGAAAAAACACTAGCCAGCAATTAGACAATAATGCATAGTTATAGTAATAGTAACACACCTGAATAGCCACCATGATCCACTGGAATGCCAGTGTGTGATTTTTTTTTTTTTTTTTTTACACATACATAAACTCCAAGAGAGAAGTTTGAGGGGTTTAGTAAGGCATCACACGTTAAGGGTGTGTGTAAAAACATTACACGCCCCCACCTATACATTATTTTTTTTTTAATTACTGACTTTTCCTGGAAGAAACTGCCTTTTCTCCAGTAATGCAGTTTACATCTGACTTCCGAAACTGCAGACTATGAAGTGATAAATCTGTATTTTTGTGACTCTCCCTTCTACAATCATTAAACTTACAGGTAGTTAAATTACATTTTGTACAATGTCTTTTAATGTTTCTTTTTTATTTTACCAAAGCCGCAACTTCCCTGTACAGCTGTATAGTGAGTGAACTGAGCGGTTGAATGGTTCTCTTTTGGTGCCGCAGAGGGAGTTAAAGTGCTGCTCACGAGAGATGGACAGCAGAGTGTTGTCTCGAGAATCCCGTTATAACTGGCCAGTTATCTAGTTATAATGAGGTTTAATCAGTAATTATAAATGGATAATGTCTTAGTCATGTTTCTCTTCAAAAGTTGTGAAAGAATTGCTACTACCCCGTTTGGATTTCCAAAAGCAGCAAATGCAGATGCAATTTCAGATTTACCTGCATCTGCAACCGAATTTGCTTTTGAAACTGGGTCCAAATGCCACCTACTCTGCAAAGATCCATTTTAATCCACATTTGTGGCCAAAGGTATCAATTTGTGTCCTGAAATAGACACAAATTCTATTTTTGTCAGATTCTGGTGCAAGTTCTGCCAGATGGATGCAAAAGATAGACCATTTAGAAATATGCAGATGCAAGTCTGCTGTTGAAAACAGGGTTAATTTGATCCTTTTGAACCCCCATCCCGATAGTCTCAGTAACTGCCTCAATGAGCATACCCTGCCCGTTGGATATACTATATGTCAGTACCCCAGCCTTTGCCGCCTATTGTTTAACCCCCTCAGTGCTTGGCATGGAGTGTAATGAGATTTCTTGAACTAGTGCAGTAGCCTCTGACATCCAGAGCTGTCCCATCCTTTAGCACCCAGCTGTTTCTTGACACATACCAGATGCTGACCCCAGAGTGCATCCTCTCAGCTTTAGTATGCTGTCACCAGCTGGGGTAGGATTCTCTTGGATTTTTTTCTTGGTATAGCCTCCTCCTCGGATTTGTCAGCATGGATCAGCATTCTGGCTGGTAAACGTGCACTGACACATAAAGTATAATGGAAAGAGACATACTGTAGAATTATTGGTTAACTATTTACAGATCAGAGTTCGCTTTGCATATTATATCAACATAGAATAGGTCATTTCACTCATACACAAATCATGTCATACACCAGCTCATACATATTTTTATAAATAGGTTCCTAGATTGTTTCTGGTGCTTCTAGGGATTCAAATAGCCAATCAGATTTGGAGTGTATAGTTGTATTCCAATATGCACACTTCTCAGGGGTTGGAGGCACTCGTCTCTGCTTCATGCCTCACAATACATCCAAGGCATGTGTATATTGGAGCATAACTTCAGAATCCATTGTGTGTATCTCTTACATAGCGCTTGCCTTAGCCAGATTCTCTGACTTTACAACTTTTCTGCTTGTGGTACTCAACTCAGACTCCCATAGCAACTTGTGCTCATGGAGAAATGAAGCATTAAATGGCCTGTGCCTCTTTTTAAAGGCTACTTGTAAGCTCACCCAGTAGTGCTGAGGGCTGAGGCACTGGATGCCTTACCTTGTGGCATGCTGGTAACCTGAGTTCAGGAATGAGCTTGGGCCATCGGAGGTCGGCAACAGGGAAGGGAGGGCAGAGCTGGATGGAGCTGTTGGAAGGCAACTCTTCTCTCCGGGGAGGTGTAACGGCATCCTTCAGCTAATGGCTGCCTCCTGGTGGAGGCTGGGGACAGCACAGGATTAGAGGGTGCCAGGTATTAGGCCAATGGGGTGGGTGGAAAGGGGTTGTCACCGGGGCTGTAAGGCGCATGTGTGCCTCCACGTGCATTTGCTCCTACTTTTGGGGCCCCTGGGAGAAAACCAGAGGAGAAAATTACCAGTGGCAGGATAATGACTGACTTCCAGCAGGTGCTGCTCCCGGGCCTGGCATAAGGTAAGCCCCGTAATTCCAGGTGACGGTGCTGGGGCGGGGGTCGATCAGATGGGGGCTATCGGAAAGGTGCAGAAAATCCTTCAATGATTAAAAAAAAAATAAATAAATAAATGCTGCTTGTATAGTGAGAAGACTATACAACAGGGTAAGATTGGAGCAGAACAGGTGCATTACCCTGTTGTTGCCTCAGATATTCACTGGCTGATGAAATCTATGTAATTTGTATTGCAGTGGTATAGTATATAGAGATTTATATGTTTGCATTACAAAGGCTATTGTCCCCATGGACAGAATAGGGGAGGCTCAGCTAGAATGAACAGTGGGGATCACTGACACTGTAATCATTAGGTAGGACATGGCTGTGTCAGTTTGGCTAGACCCTGGTAGTGCTGACTCTACTACAGTCTGCACAGTTTCAACAAGCTGCTCAATGGCACTTTCTCCCATCCTGCCCATGGGATCTACCAGTGCTTACTGATGTTTACCAGCAGCTAATGGTACTACCTCTCTCTTTCAACCCCTGGTGCATCAATAAGTTCGCTGCTCTACTGCCTTTTCCACCCCCACTCATTTTACAACAGCAGTGTTGGTTTACATGGTTGGGAACAGGAATACAGTAAGTGAAAACAGTAATGGAGCTGGAACCGAAGTTAGTTTTCCTATTGGTACAAGCCAGAACTTTCCTGACCTACAGGAGCTGCCACCCTAGCACACCTGAATGGCCACTGTGATCCACTGGAATGCCAGACCCAGTGGAATGCCCACCCCACCTGCTAAATTGGTTGACTAAACCTACCAGAGTGGCTACCATGACCTGTCAGAAGACCCACTCTTTCCCCCGGCCTAGTGGCACTGAGGGTTGAGGCACTGGATTTCACACCTCACTCCACACTGGTGACCCGGGTTTGCGAACGAGCCCGGGTCGTTGGGAGTCAGCAGTGGCGGACTAGGATTGAGCGTCTGACAGCTCTCCTAGTCCTGGGGAAAGGGGTGGATGCACACTGCACTCTGGTGGTCCCTGGGGATGCCCGGAGGTACTGCAGAGGCGTGGGTGCCGAGGTTGGGGGGGAGCACGGCAGAGGACTGCATGCTAGTGCATGGATGTCATTGCATGTCTGTGCCCCCATTGGGGAAGAACAAGGAAAAATAGCAGCGCAAGTCCATGGCAGCTTGATGGCCGCAGTTCACCGGTCCGACGATGCCTGGAGGGCGTGTGCCAGTAGTGGATCCTCGCTGGGCATGGGGGCTTAGGGGGAGCCCCTCTTGATGGTATAGCTACCTATGCCAGCTGGGCACGACAGCTTAGGGGTCGGCGGTGGATGAGCGTTGGCTGGAAATTGGCAGGACTGTGGCTACAGGTGAGAAAGCATTCAATGATAAAAAAAAAAAAAAGAAGACACACTCTGGTGTAAATCCCACCATGCTCTTCTGGAATGTCCACCTGACCCACATAATGACTTCCATGACCTGATGGAATGCTCACCCCAATGAAATATCCACCTGACTCACCAGAATGGCCATCCTAACCCAATATAACAGCCTCCAGAACCTCTGGAATACCTAACACACCCACCAGAATTGCCATCATGACACAATGAAATGGGCTCCATAGCCACAGATGCAAATTCCAGGAAGGTGGGCATTCTGTGGTCAATTTGTTGGGTTATGGAGACCATTACTTGGGAACTTAAGTCAGCATTCCAGTGGATCAGGCAGCCATTCTGGTGCGTCAACTGGGCATTCTAGCTGGTTCTGGTGGCCACTCTGGCAATGCAGCAGGCATACTAGCTGGTGCCAATAGAAAAACCAGACTAAGAAACATATAAAATTATGGCAGAAACGGACCATACTGTAGGTCCATTGAGTCTGCCTGTAATGTCGTATCGTACCCTAAGACCTAGTATCTAACCGGTTATTTTTTTTTTTACATTCTTATCTTTATTTCATATATTTTATACATACAAACAACATCCCCAACAAAGCAATCATGAACATATAATGTATTTAGATTTTATTTTATTATAAGTGAGTGTGATGAGCTCGCTCGGTTCTTTGCAGATAAGGTGGCCAGCATCAGGACGGAGATCCAACCGGCACACTCTATGGGAGCTGCTAGTGGTCGGTGTATGGTCACTCCTCCTCTTTTTGTTTGGAGCTCCTTCGATGGCTGGAATTTAGGGATGTTGTGTGGATTGCCCAGGGTATGCACCCAACATTCTGTAGTCTGGACCCGGGCCCAACCTCCCTGATTATGGGTTGCTGTGACATCGTTGGCCTGGTTGCAAGGATAGTTTGGTGCTCCCTTGAGTCTGGTGAGTTTTCCAGATCCCTGAAGGAGGCAGTGGTGACACCTCTCCTGAAGAAAGCTGCTCTGGACCTAGGTTGCCTTGCGAACTACAGACCAATCTCTAACCTTCCCTTTGCTGGGAAGGTGAGAGCTGCAACTGGAGAACCATTTGACCATCCATGACATTTACCAACCTCTTCAATCTGGTTTTCATAAGAGGCATAGTACTGAAACTGCTCTGGTTTGGGTGCTCAATGATCTCTTGATGGCGAGAGATCAGAAGCGCCGTTCTATCTTGGTACTTCTTGATCTCTCCTCAGCTTTCGACCCCGTGGACCTGTAGGGTGCTCCTCGAGCACCTAATGTTCATCTGTGGTCTGTCTGGTACAGTTCTCAGGTGGTTTAAGTCCTTCCTCACTGGCAGAACTCAGAGGGTGGTGTCAGGGATTTTCTCTTCCGTCCCATTCTCTCTGCCATGTGGGGTCCCTCAGGGCTTGGTGTTGTACCCCATATTGTTCGCGGTGTACATGCTGCCCTTTGGAGACATTGTAAGATGGTATGGGCTGAGGTTTCACTGCTATGTTGATGATACCCAGCTCTACCTGTCTTTTGCACCCGACCAGGATAGTGCACACTTGGTATTCAACAACTGCCTTGCTGAAATCCAGGATTGAATGAACTCCAGCTGGTTGAAGTTGAACTCAGGAAAGACGGAGGTAATGATTGTGGATCTGGACTGCCAGACAGAGGGGTTGGGGGCTAAACAACCTTCTAGACTTTGCCTAGGAGGTTCCTAGCTTCTTTTCTTTGAATGGGTACAGGACCTGGAGGTGATTCTTGATGATGGGCTGATGCTGTGGACTCGGGTGTCTGCAGTCAAGTCCTCTTTTTACCATCTGAGGAACATCGCCAGGGTCAAGCACCTAGTTCCATCTGGCGACCTTCCTACGTCGATCCATGCTTTTGTGACCTTGCACCTTGATTACTGCAACTCCCTTTACCTAGGGCTTCCAGGGGTTGATATCCACCGCTTGCAGCTAGTGCAGAATGCTGTGGCCTGGTTGTTGATGGGGACCCCTCGGGCATGTCACATCACACCGGTGCTGCGCGAACTGCACTGACTACCTATTCAGTGGCGGATCACCTTCAAGGTCAGACTTCTGACCTTCAAAGCTCTACATGGACAGGGTCTGGACTATCTGAAAGAGCTCCTGTCCCCCTACTGCCCCTGGCGACTGCTCTGCTCAGCTGACGAGGGGTTTTTAGAGATTCCCAGGGTATCTCTGAAGTCAACAGGGGCCTGTGCATTCATGTATGTGGCCCCAGCCCTGTGGAGTTCTCTACCCCATCAGATATGGGAGTGCATGACCATGGAAAGCTTTAAGAAGGCCCTAAAGACTCACCTATGATTTCAAGACTACCCAAACTGATTTTTAGCTTTGTATTTATTTGTCTGAATTGTTGGATTTTATTACTTTATTTATTCTTTTTGTTCAGTGCCTTGATAATTGAAAGGCGCTTTATAAATAAAGATTATTATTATTATAACGTTATAATACTGACTGACTAAAAAGCACTATAACAAAGTCCTTAACATAGAAGAACCCCCAACCCCCAACACCCATCGCTACAGATTAGGTTGAATAGAGCAGGAAAAAATTCATAAACTATATATGCCCGAGATAGATATAGTACATTAAATAAAAATAGAAGCCAGAAACTGAGATGTGATACAGAGCATCACCAGGAATATCTATATTTAGATAAGAAAATTAATATAACACAGGGAGTATCTAAAGCAGCAAAAATCTATAATAAGTAGACATGGTTTTGAAAATATGAAATTTAACAATAATGTAATTTCTATGTCAAATTTCAGATAAGTAGCTTCCAATAACTATAAAGCCACCCTTACCATACAGCTTAATAACCTCAGGAGTGTGCTACCAAAGTGACCTTAAATTGGTACAGAATAATCGGTCGTTTAATAACAAGTCATAGAGTTTACCCCATACATGAGTAAATTGTCTATTTCTACCATAAAAGGATTCTATCACGTTAATAAGTTTCAGATTTAGTCGAATGTTGGCTAACCATTCTGAAAAGGTGAGAACATCTTTATCTTTTTAATGCTTCACAATTACCTGTTTGGTTGATATCGAAATTAAGGTTATAATCTCTTTTTCTGATAAAGATGTATAACCATCCACATTACCTAAAATACAGCATTCCAGTTTTAATATATTTTTAAGCCTAAATTTGTCCACTACTTTTCCTTTAATCACACCCCAAAGTTTTTGGATTTCTGGACAAGACCATAATAAGTGGGACAAAGAGCCAGGTTCTAAATTACAGCTAACGCATTTATCAGGTTCTATAAAATCATATTTATACAATTTTGAAGGAGACAAGTAAGCATTATGTAAAATTTTAAACTGGATCAGCCTGAGATTATCTA
Organism: Neoceratodus forsteri; assembly: GCA_016271365.2. Classification (NCBI taxonomy): domain Eukaryota; kingdom Metazoa; phylum Chordata; order Ceratodontiformes; family Ceratodontidae; genus Neoceratodus; species Neoceratodus forsteri. The sequence continues at coordinate 278,170,524 of CM028130.1, read as the reverse complement.
AAGGAATATATTTATGTGAATTATGCCATAAAAAGGACCAACTCTGTGGGTTTTGCTTAGTTTCTGTCTGCCAATAGGCCGGTTCAATAGGTTTATCATTATATTTCATTACTAATGAAATCAAATATACATCAGTGATAGAATGAGATGTTCCAATGGCAAGTTTTAGTTTGTTGATGGCTTCCTGAAAATTACCTTTCCATGGAAATAAACCATAATGAGCTCTAAGAACAAATTTAGTAATTAATAGATTACCGAGATATTTTTTCTTTAATTTAAACTCGTTTAGTCTGATCTAAAGGCATAAAGTGGTCCTTACTTAAAAATGATAATACTGATGGGTTGTAACCTACTGGTAACCATGAAGAATCAAAATATTTCCCATTAATTATAAAATTGTGATTATAAAATATCCTTTGGTTAACATCCTGATCCATTTTAACTCCAATGAATTTGCATCTGATTATGTATCTTCAAGGAAGTTCCTTTCACAGAATCTTTAAGCACTTTGGGGATATTTTTTAACATAAAATATAGTAAATTCAAGCTGGCCCAGTGGCGTGGAGGGCTGAGGCATCATGCATTATCTCCTGCCATGCCAAAGACCCGTGTTTGTGGTGGACGCGAGACACCAGGGGTTGGCCAGGGAGGGAGAGGGTCATGCATCCAGAGGACAGCTCTCCTCTCCCAGGGAGGGTGGGGACTATGGACTGGCATTTACCTGACACCTAGCGGAGGCTGGGTGTTGGCATGCCATGTCCCACATATTGGGGCATGGAGGAGGAGGAGCAGTGGACTGACATGCAGCGCGTGGATGCAAATGCTTCATGCTATTGTCAGCATTGCATGCTACCCTCCACAAAGAAAAATGGAAAAACTGGCCCTTCAGTCAAGTGGCACAGCACCATCCTCCACAGGCACCACCCTGAGATAGCACCTTCCCAGAGCTGGATCTGTTCGGGTGAGTTGAGTCACTCCTGACCACACTGCCATAAAGGGTAAGTCATGGGGGCTTGAGGAGAGGGGGTTCTGATGCTTGGGTGATGGTGCTGGGGGGGACGGCAGAAAGACAGAGACAGAAGAGAGCCAGCCAGGTCCACGGGGAAAAAAAGAATAGCAATAAAAAAAAAATTAAGTAAATTCTCTGGATTCAGTTTGTTTCTTAATACATGTTAACTCAGGCCTACATTTCCAACGGAGATGCACGGTGCAAAGTAGTGATGCACTGCCCATGTCAAATAATGTGCCGAAGTGTGACATTCAAAAGTGGAGATGCGTTGTGCATATCCAGGTGTGCCATTGCATAGAGATAATGTATGCAGCAAAAATAAAGGGGGTATTCCCATGAATATGCTATGCATCCCTATATTCAGCCAAAATCTGTGACGCATCTGCCGTGCATCTTGGGAATAGGCTGTCCAAAGTTAGGCATTGAAAAGACATACCTAAATCTGCCAGCCACTCATAGGCAGGCTGCAGAACTGCAGGCAGGCCATCTGGAGATGGCTCTCGGAGGTGCACCAGAACATGCTCCCAGTATCCACACACAGCTGTCATGCCAGGATGGACACACCCAGAGCCACAGGTGCTGTGCCACCACTGGCACCATCAAGGAAGCAACCCCCCCACACTGCACCCTGGACATAGACACTCAGCAGCCATATGCCAGTGCTGTCAGGTGCCCCCTGGACACACCAGTGGAACAGACAGCCACAATGCAGAAAATGTGGGATTCATGGCCTGCACCCATGTGGTCTTCAGGGTGCCACTTGGTGATGGCATGCACCCAGGGTGCCATCTGAGGCAACAATGCCCAGTTAGCCTGGTGGATGGGTGGCAGCCTGGCACAGGCCAGGGACTGATTTGTGGCACACATCCATGGTGGTACACCATAGGTGCACACAAGTGGGACCCCCCACTCAGGTACCTGGTCACCCTCTGCACACTTCCATTCCTTGTAGTCATCACAATGTTCCCCTCATATGGGTGGTTGTGTGGCACTGCAGGTAACTGTACACTGCATACGGAGCTGGTGCATCACATGCATGTGGTATACTGATCAGATTGTGTCACCCTGTGCCCTCCCCTGTTGCATGTCCTGGTGGGCCCCTGTGGCAACTGTCCAGGTGGGGTCCCCTGTACAGCAGTCCAACCCTGTACATGGCTATGGGTAATAGCACTGTACCCAGGCCAGTGCAGTCCACCCACCCACAAACAGTCCATCACACCTACCTGATGGGCTGCAGTACCTGATGTTCACTGTTATGGAGTGGTGGGGCAGTCCTGCAAAGCTGGAACTGAGCATGCCTGGGGCATGCAAATAGCCTGAATACATTCCAGTAATTAGCTACACTTGTGGGAGATGGTCTTGGAATGTGCAATGAGGCCATTTGCATATTCTGGCTGAACATTGCAACATTGCACACCATGCAAGTGGCTTTGCATCGTTCATTTCCCCACACTCTGCATAGGGCTCAGGTTACCTACTAATCTATGCATCTCCCACTGTGCTGTAATGCGTCTTCAGGATATTCAGTTGGACATGCATGAGTGCATCTCATGGTGAATTTTCTGAATATCCAATTATCTTTGGCTGGCTCATCTCAGATGTCCGGTGTAGGCACTTGCATGATTTTGCAAGGGACTTGTGAATATTGGGGACTCTATTTCTAACCAATTTGGAAAGTGCCGATTATGATAAGGTTGTTTTGAATCCATTTGATATATTTATTAAGGTGTGAAGCTATATAATACAAAATAAAATCTGTATTTTTGATTCCTCCTTGAGATTTGGGATGCATTTGTTTTTTTAAAGCAATTTCTGGATTTTTCCCTGTCAAATAAAATTACTAATTAGGGTATGTATCTGTTTAAACCATTTAAGGGGTAGGAAAATATTTAACATATTGAGATGAAATAATCTGGGGAAAATATTCATGTTAATTATATTTACCCTCCCTTAAAATAAGATGGGGAGTGATTGCCATCTTTTCAGATCGTGTTTCACCTTCATAATCAAGTCCTCCAAATTCAGTTCAACACTCTGAGAAGGATTTGTGGATAAGTAGACACCTAGATATTTTAATTCAGATGGTGTCCATGAATGCCCAAGGTTAACAATTTCATTCTTAAATTGAAAATTATTTAGAGGCAGTACTTCAGTCTTATCTGTATTAAGTTTATAATTAGTGAAATTGCTACAGTCTTGAATAGTTTAAGTTGCTTTGATTGAAGTTACTGGATTTGTTACATGTAGAAGAATGTCATCAGCAAAAGCTGAGAGTTTTATATTCTGTGTTCCTTCCTGTATACCCATAAAATGTGGATTATGATTTAAAAAGTATAATAAGGGTTCTAGGTAGAAATTAAATAGAATCAGCAACAAGGGGCATCCCCGACGAGTTCCACATAATAACCTAAAAGAAGGGGAAATTATATTGTTACAAAAGATGCTTGCTGTGGGATATGAATAAAGAATCTTTATCCAATTTACAAATAAAGTGGGGAATCTGAATTTATACAATGCGGCATAAAGAAATTCATGGTTCACCCTATTAAATGCTTATTCTGAGTCCAGAGACACCAGCACTGCCGGATGCTTGGAATCTCTGGACACAGACAAAATATGTGCAAGTTTCCTCAAGTGATCTGCTGCTTGTCTATGAGCAATGAAACCTACCTGGTCCTTACAAATTAAGGGGTGCCATATATTCTTAATTCTTTGTGCCAAAATAGATGCTAACATTTTCAGATCATAATTCAAGAGGGATGTTGGACAAAAGTTAATCACCCTATTTTTAGATTTATTAGGTTTAGGTAATAGTAATATAAGTGCCTCCAAAAGAGATGTATCATTGATTCCATAATTTAAGATATATGTGAACAGGTTTTTAAGTATTGGGATTAAAGTATCTTTAAATGTTTTATAAAAAATTGATGTAAAGCCATCTGGACCGGGTGATTTATTTTGGGTTAGTTTATCAATGGCAGAGCTAATTCCAAAGTCATCTATGGGTTTGATTAAATCATATGCCTAAGACTCTTCTGTCTTAGGACAATTAAAGTCACTTAGGTAGTTATCAAGTTCTAAGGATGAAGGGGGATTTAGGGTAGAGCCATACAACTGTGTATAAAACTTAAAGAATTGTAGCATAATACCTTTCTGATTGGTAATGACCAGGGCCACTAGAAAATTGCAGAAAAGGTTACCCAACATTGCGGAGTGTTTTGCAAAATTTGCAGAAAATTGCGGGGGTTCTACTATAGACCTTGAGTGCTTCACAATAAATCTTTTAATGTTTTCTGCAGCATATATTAGTCAGTATAAGTTGATAAATGAATACACTGACACCTGAATGTGTTTAAAACATAAAGAAATGGTTATGTTCCTAAAAAAAATACTAAACTGATAAGCTATCATAAGCATTGCCCATCTTCCAAAATTTAAAAGAATCTGCCTCATACAGTGCTAAATAGATTCTATAAAGTGAGCCACAGCAAAGTGATATTAAATAAAGCCAGAAGAATTTTGTTTGTTTCTTGCTGTAGAATAATGAAGTCTAATCAACAGCTGTTTACAGTGCTCTACCAGCTAGTCACCCACTTTGGTACAAGAAACAATAAGCATATAGAGTGGTGAATAATTGAGTTTTAGTAAAATTTTGTTAAAATGTTTAATGTTCATAATCTGCACTGTAGGTATTGTACACTATTTTGAAATCACATATTTAAACATTAAATCTGGGGGTTATTGGGGCTGGCAGTATAATCTAGAGGTTAGAGTAACAAACTGTGAATGAGCTGATGACATGTAGCAGACCTGGGTTTGATTCCTACAACCTCCACTTGCATACTGTGTGATTCTGAGCAAGTCACTTAACCTCCTCAGTGCTCCTGGGTTGTACCTGAAAACAGGCACTTGTGCCTAGTGGGCCTTATGTGGTTACCAAAAAATGTAAAAAAAAAAAAAGATACCAATATATTTTTACTGCATCATACAGTAGTCAGGGTACCTTGTAATTTACTTTTGTTTTATTCTGGCTGCAATGATTTTGTTTAGTTAAAGATACATTTTCAGATACTGTACATTTGGTGTTTTATAAGCTTGTTTTTAAACTTTAGTCAGGTTTTTATTGTTGTCTTTGCATGTGAGCCTTTGGGGGTAGTTCCTAAGAATGAGATCACAGTTACCAACTAACTTATTCAAGTTTAAAATTTGCAGGACCATGCAAAAATCCTCAGCTGTTTGAATCAAAACTGGTCTGAATGAAAGTATGCTCACAAGGAAAAACTTGCCCTGCCACTTACAAAGGCTTCATAGTTAGCGTCCCACTTAAGTGAATGGGATAATTTGCACCTTTTATCCCATCTTTTGTTTCAGTCTGTGTGGCAACAAAAAGTTTTCTGATAGATTGCTTCAACACAAAACAAATTTTATGTGTTTAAGTGTACTTATGCTTGGCCAGTGAATTTTGAAACCAAACAAGACAAGGATTCAAAAGAAATCAGTGTCACATAAAACCCT